>QEYB01000624.1:0-25595 GCA_017562135.1 Dipylidium caninum | reverse complement strand
ATAAGAGGAGATGGCTCTTTGTTTTTCAAACCAGAAAATATCTCGTTTGAGTTTGACCTACAATATGTGGCATCGGCGATCTCCAAATACTGCAGGAGTCGCAACCGTCGACATGGTTGACGGGATGTTCCAACGTCGTATTCGGGTGATGCGCAGCCAACGCGCAGTTGCAAATCCAGGTGGATCAGAGGACGTGCTCCATCAACCACAGAGGGTATGCCGGGAAGGGCTCGTGTGGTTGCATGTTTGGCCTGAACACGTAGTTCGCAGAGTTGCCAAGGTTGCGTCCGCATGGGGCCTTTTCTCATTTCCTGCATTCGCATTCGGTAACCGACCGAGTGTCAAGGAGCACAGAGATGAACTAAAGTAATAGCGGAAATTTCCCACCCACCCGTAGTTAAGTCTGTCCACCCGTTAGAGCCACGAAGCCTCATTACCACGGACGCATCAGTCCCTCACGCTGGCCTTTGCATTGGGCCTCCTCGTTCCCCCCGCCGCAGCCTCCTATTTGCCCACCCCGCCCTGCATCATCATGTACCATCAAAAATGAGGCTATGACACTCTCACACGCGTATAACCGTCTATGCCAGATGACGATGGGGCCGCTATTTCGACATAGCCCGCCACCTAAGATACCCGCGTATGCGCTTCAGTCTAAGAAGATCAGGTGATTGGCGAGTAAATGCGAGCTGGGTACGGACATAAACTCACTGCTCGACACGCTCGACGATGATATGGCTCTGAGCGCACCTGATTATCAGTATTCGGAGTGCAGCAATTCGTGATGGCACGAGCAGTCCTTCGGTTTCAGGTCCCATGGGGCAACCAGCACGAAGAGCAGGTTACTTAGGGTCTGGATCAAGCGTGGAGCACACACGGAGCGCTCCGGCGTGGCGGGCTACGTGGGACCGATCTTTGTGGGCACAATCAGCGGTATGTTCTCAACGTGCATGCTAATCTGTCCAATTCAACCGCACCTTCTGATAGGTGTCACGTCAACGGGCTATTTTGGCTGATCTCCTGCTGGGGAAACTATCAGGGCATTTTTACAAGACGGGAAAAGACATTCTCATTGATCGACTCGTTTACCCTAAGGTCCGGCAAATAACCAATCTGTGAGTACTTTGTAATTACGATCCATTCTGGTCTGATATTTACGAGACGCCCTGTGGCAGTCGAGCTGTTAAATAAACACATCGGTGTCCCCAAAGCGGTTTGGGACGCGACCCTGTCCTGGCAGGCGGGGTCCGCCTTTTGCTCCACTGCCATTCGGGAAGGAGCGGGCGAGCGGGGCGGAGCCACTTTTGTTCCACCGTGTCTTAAACATTGTTTCTAACTGGAAGGGAAGGTGATTGTCGTCTGCCTCTGCGATAATAACCACTCCTGCTGTTTCCCTTCTGTAGGTCCCGCGAACGACTGGGCGCAGAAACAGGTGAGAACCGCACGCGCGTACACTTTGCTTCCCTACATTGAGGGTTCAGTGATTAGGTGATGACCAACGAATTTCACTTTTACTGTGGCGCGTCAGTGCGACCTAAGAGTGGTTGCCCTAAGACTGCAATTGGTGTATCATTCGCGTATTTGTTGATAAAGACCTCCCTGGAAGATCTTTTGCAGTTGGCGTTTAAAGAGCCGACGAGCACCTCACACAGAACTTCACACTGATAGGTATCACTGTATAATGACCTGAAGAGGATGCGATTGAGCCTTTATAGTATAGGAAGCGGACACAACTGCAAGCATGAAGGGACCCGATGAGGCTGAGTAATAAGACTTTGCAGTTCCAAAGTGGAGTCTCCCCTCCTAACGAGGTTGGATTCAACGTGGATTCAGGAGAAACGCCTGGGTTTCCGCCAATCGTAAGGCGTGTAACAAATGTTCCTCGCTGTACTCTCACCCAGTCCAGTTCAACCTTTCCCCCTTTTATTTCTGTTAATGCGGCGAACAACTCACACCGCGAAGTCATAGAGAATTTCACACGATGGCTTAAGCGCCATTTCCTGAACTCCTTGCTGCCACTAAGGGAACGCGAGGCTGACCATAACCGCGACGCGTTTTCCGACCTCCGGTAATTCAGGGCTTGGGTTCACATCATTCCAAGTAGGCGAGTTTTCAACAGGCTTAAACCCCCTGTGACTGTTCCTTCTGCCCCCCCCCGAACGTCTCCTCAAAAGCGCCATTAGCTGTCCAGATCTCGGTGAAAGTCGCCTCGTTCAACTTTCGGAGTTAAAATGTGTTGTACCGTTTCGAGGTCAGGCAAGAACTGAGTAGTAAAACTGTAGTCATGTCACGCAGAATAATCGTACGCAGACAGGAGTGCGAACATAGCTTTCGATCCCGCGGATCGGCAGCATTAAGTGGTATGTTATACCATCCTTTTATGTTGTCCCTTCATTCTCTTAATTGCGCAAAGAAATAAAGTCAATCAGAGTAGCGCGCTGTCAGCACTCACTGCCGAGTCCGTGGCCGTCTTGAGAGCGAGAGAGAGAGCGCACCCAGATTGCGCTGACTGCGGCCAACGCAAGTGTACGATGTATAGATTGTGCCCCTTAAGAACTAGCTTGGATGCTGCTCTACCCAACGAGCTCTCTGTACCAACACGCAGCGCATACGAGAGAAATACATCTTCATAACTCTTGCGAAATTTGCGGCCTTCAAGGCTCGCGATCTCTCAAAAGATAGACTCGCATTCGCGTGCGCGCTTATGCGTTTGGCTGACGAGAATATACGCGCGTATATTCACATAATTTCGGACTGTATGTTATCGTAGCGTGGCGACAGGAATGCTCTGATTGAAAACGCGAGCTGTGCCAACTCCCGCTGTAGAGGGTATAACTTGGCCCGATGACATTTCCGAAACTTCCTGATCTCAAGCTCTTCGCCATTATAGCCCATGTGTGTAGATCCCTCCATTCGATAGTTGAATAAGTATTTAGAAAAATACCAACTAACGCGTTTGGGGGAGATACGCACTTTGGAGGTGAGTATGTTGGGCCTTGGGGACTCCGATTTAAATTTAGGTCAGCAGTGGAGTCTGGTCGCAGGTTAAAAGACAGCCTAGGTTGGCCAACAAAGTGGACAAAGCTGAAGCGAGAGACTTGTGTTACCGTCCACGGCGTATTTTGCAAGACGGCCTTTCCCATTGTGCCGGCCGTCTTTTCTCTCGCACCTAAGGGTAGGGTGAAAAAGTTATTAAAACGCCGGCGTATGGAGGAGGGGTCGTCTGAGAGCTGGTGCAAACCGGAGAATAAAGGCGCGCTGGCTTGTGGGGAATCCCAAATGTGGCCTGTGGAGAGATAAGTCGCTGCTTCGGAGGAGGACGCATACAGGCCTTCCAGCTGCGTGCATCCCATGGGCACGCCCCGCCATCGCTCTCTCGGCGCCCCCCTTCCGCCTCCTCGCGTGCGTCACCACATTCAATGTCAACGAGAAACGAACGAATGGCCGGACGCATGCGGGACGATTGTCCTGAGTTCCGCTTATGCTCAGTCGAGGTCAACGGGGAGGCGGACGCTTCCGCCACTTCGGTCATGCGCCAATTCGACGCATCAACCCGCATGCGGTACGGATCTAGGCGACTTTCTCGGCAGGCCTCTGGCCGAGTTTCACGCCAATTACTTTACTTTGTCGTGTGCAGTAAATATATGTCGGCAGTGCGCTTTGGTCCTGCTAAGTCTACGCGCGGCAGGGCAGTTTGTCTTAAATGCCTGGCCTATCACATCGGGACGGTTTTGTCGTTTGCTTTAAAGTGTCAAGGCGTTTGGCTCTGTAGCATGCAGTCGGTAAATTTGGCCCTGTTTTACTTATGTGCAGGGTGTGTTAGCCTTTCCCAGTATCTACTGATATGAACGAAGTGTTCTCGCTGCGTAGCCGTCCCTTTTTCCCCATGAAAGTAATTGGGTCCGTCTCAACACCCTTCAATTAATGACACAACATCGCAATAACAAACGCGCCGAGTGGGTCGACGAGAGACACCGAGCGGCGCAGTAGAGGTGAAGCGGAGAAAGGTGTATGCCCTCGGAGTCGGGAGGAAATCTTCCCTCCTGGACGCCATGACGCGCGGCCCCTCAGGACCGACGCCATTTCGACTTTAACCGGCTGGCGAAAACGGCGCCAGCCTCGAGGAGCTCCCGGGGCCGAGGGCAACGTTCAGGCGGGCATCACGTAGCTACTGCGCTCCTCAACCTGGCTCCTTAGCGGCTGCGGTACCACGCTTCTGATAGTTTTGATATGCGGCTATGCTGTTTAATAAATTCCGCCGACGAAATGAGGCTCGCTACAATGTTTGAGGAAAATAGGACATTTATAAATCGGCAGTCAACCTCTTGACGCTTGCGCCGACGCGTCTTTCGCTGCGGCTCCCTCGAGACCGCGACTTGAGCCTCGCTCCCCTCCAGCGGTGCACTCAGCCGAACTTCGACTCCCCAAACAAAGAATGGTATGTATACAGCTTTTAGTCCTAAGAGGTTTCAGACCGCCAAGATATCACGCTATTCCAGCTGCCACATTCGCAGTGGAACAAACTCTAACTCCTGTATATACACTGCCACCTACTACCACCACGCACAACCGCACAGCCACCACCTCTACCGACCGTGTGATAGACCTTGGCTGTGGGATAAATGAAAAGATCACCGGCCGCAATCATGTTTCTTTTTGATTGTTCTCTGTGTACTTTTCTGCTCTGCTTCCCTCCACTGCGGCGGACCAAAATTGCCCCGTGACAAAATCTACCTCTTCCCTCCACGCGAGCATTTATTATGACTATGTGAGGAGGTCACCTACGAACCGGATCGTCACTGCGAGACTAGCATTGCCATTGAATACAAATTTATGATACATTGCGGGCGTTTGTTGATGCACAATTGCTGGCTGAGCAGACCAAAAAGCGGTTCTGCGAAGATGGTGTCCCTTTGGAACTCACTAAAGGAGCGAGGACGGGAGCCAAAGTATCACACACGTACGAGTCAGGTAGAGACAATGAGCGGCGCAGAGGAAAATCTAACAAACGTGTAAATACAAATGTCAGCCTCACAGAATATCAAAGGAGCTATGCGCGCGCAGGCAAGGCCTATAGTGAATCACTACACCTGAATAACATGCACACAAAATGCGATGTGTTGTTCCCTATCTCACACTCGAGCGCGCTATATTGTGTTCTCGTGACTTTGCGAACAGTGGTCAACCGAAAGTGAATCAAGCCCTCTCCGACCTTTGGTGTCTCGACCTGCCCCGCAGGAGACGGGAAGCGCGCGGATTGCCGAACTGGAACCGCTCCCAAAGGCACAGCAAAAAAAATTGTGGACAGTCTCTTTCTCCCGCACTAACGAGCGTCAAGCGGCGGTCGTTTGCTCGACAAAAGGCACAGTACTTTGAGCGGCGCGGCCGCCCACTAAGAACGCTCTCCTGCACGTGGTGTGCTGCGGTGGAATGGGGAACAGAAAGCACACAAAAAATGGGCACTTATACAGAAGTCCTTAGAGAGTTCCCGTACAATAAGAGCTGAGAGAAACAATCTCACACACTAGGGGTGCGTGGCAAGTCTAGTGAGTCACACGAGTGCGACACCATTGACCTCCATAGAGCGCGATTATACAGTGTTCGTGTTAAAATACTCCCGCATTCCGCCTAGTAAAACAAGGCGGGGATTGGAAGCGTGAAAACGCAGCCAACCAGCCCTGCGGTAAGTCAGCAGCGCGTCAGCTTTCCCCGTTGACATTTAGACTGTGTGCATTGGGCGACTTTTTCCAGCTCATTGCTAATGCGCCAATGGAGCGCGAGTTCCGCTTCCGCGAGTCAGAATAGCAACAACTTGTGAGGTTCCACTTGGTAGTCACAGATCTTTTCTTAGAGCAAATGCTAATCAATTTCTATATACGCATCTCTGTGGTAATTCAATTGAGACATAGCTAAGGAAGGAACGGGGAGAATTCGTGAGAGGTATAGGAGAAAGTGGAAACTAATTTACTCGCTCATCACTCGGCTCGAACAGTGGGAGCAAGAGTGAATGCGAAGGATGTCTTTTCGGCTAGCTATGACGAAGTCAAGCAGGCGGGGTGGACAGTTCAGTGGGCCACGAGATCACCGCTGCAGCAGCGGCGGATCGTACTGTGGAGGAGACCCGTTATGTTTACTGGGCGCAGCGACCAAGCAGGAGCAGCTCAACAAAATTGCCGCTGTGTGGCCTGCATAGTTCCGTCCCAATATGCACAACGACCTTCGGACACTCTACCGACGAGCATTAGCCCCACAAAGTAGCGATTAAATGGAGTGCGATCACTAGAGCGGGACTGGCGTTTGCGAAAAGTTGGCATGTGTACACACGCAAAGTGTCTTGCTGGGGGCCCTGAAATGTGGGAGGTGCAGGCAGAGGGGGGAGGGGGAGGGTATGAGGGAGACGTTGACCCCGATCAAAACATAGAGCGACCGACAGTAACAATGTCGCGCAGTGGAGAACTGCTAAGGAACCAAGATCATGCAGTTATTATGCGGGAGGACAATAAAAAATGAGACGGAAAATGAGGAGTAAGGCGCACTGAAAGCGATGCGTAACTATTACGAGCATTGGAAGCTGTGGCGCTCGGCAGTTCCGTCCTCCGCTAGGTCATGGCCCGGCACATGCCCGTCTGTAACGATGCAGCGTCTACAATCGTCCTCACAAGCTGCAGTATGCCAGACTGTCAGCAAAGTTTTGGCGGAGCGCCACCAATGACGGCGAATGCAAGCATTCGATCAAATGCGAGGAATCATCATTCGACGATGGATAGATCTGCGTCGGACTCAGGCCTGGGTGAGTTGTGAACGGACGGACGGGGTGGCACCGGAGAGTAGTAGGCGCAGCTTCGAAGAACGCAGCCAAATTTGTAAGTAAAGGTTGCTTCTCACTAGAGTTTTAGTGTCACATCGATTAACAAGAAGCTACAGAGTAAGTCCGGAGGTTCTCAGGGCGATGACCACCGGAGGGGGAGGGCTTCGGCCACACCCCATCGTCCTCAATGCCAACCTCTGGATTCACCATCTCAACCAGCCTTGCTAAAGCAGCGGCGGAGAGGGCGGATGCGCTGTCACATTGGTGAAGGGAACAAGAGTGAGAGAGTAAGTTCGCGACCTCGCGGGGGCAGTGCGCCCACGCGAGTGGCTGCAGCATTGACGAGGTCGTATGAGTCGGACTTATCAGAACAGCGCAGACGCGATCCAAGTGCTGACAGGAGAACTATTATTATTAGCGAGGATTTGAAAAGTCAGGGTTATAAGAATGTTTGCTCCTGCTGGGATACTTTCGATGAGGGCAACAGGTGTGAAGAAGAGATTATTCAGGGTGGCAGGGTAGCATCGGTGTATCCGGCCTGTCTCGAACTTCGTCGATGGGGGAGCCTTTATATAAGAGAGCGAAATAACTTTTGCAGGAAGAGAGCTGGACAAAGGATCGCGACATCTATGAGCTTGACTCTCAGTCTATCTACAGCGCGTCTCAGAGCGAGTGGCTATATTCATTGCAGGGTTGTACACACACACACGCACACCGACCGAGCTAGCAGCAGGAATTGCAGCGAGAACCATCTTTTGGCCATCAAAGTACCATTGGCAGGATCCTGAGTATTTTATGTTCATATATGATTTATTAAAAGGGTAGGATTAATAAGTGAGTTAGCGAACTCAGAGCGTAGAGTGAGTAGATAACTAGCACACACAAGCGCATATGAGGAGGCGGCGCGGTCTGATTACAGATATCTGTGTATCTATATAATAATTCCCAAATGTGCGTATAGCGGACGGGCAGCACACTCTCCCAAACTGAAGCAGGAGACTATATTAAAAAGACGTTCTCTAACCGTGATGGGACGAAAAGAAGGATGGACATCAATTGGCGACACTATTGTTACTTTCTCTATATGGCGCTATATATATAATCTATCTATTACAAATCTATATCCACAGTATCTATTACTCGTCTCCCCGTGAACAGCTACGAACGCTGCGCGCGGTTTGAGTATCAAGCCGCGGTACGTAGATCTGAGTAGCCCAGAGACGCGCAGTACTCCCTCCACTGAGACCCACCACTAACGGACGCGGCCACAGGCGCCTCCAGCTAGTCAGAGACGAGCACTCAAAGAGAAAGAGAGAGCATAATGAGCTAATATATTAGGTCCATGCCGCAGAGATCCCAGGATGAGAGCATGACATACGTGTCTTCTATATAACGTATAAGCGGATAGATCAGAAGGGAAGAGAGAGAGGATGGAGGAAAATACTGGGCAATATGACACCAGCAAATTCGCGAGAGAGTGGCGAATCGTGCATATCGGTACTGAGATCGACTGCACTGCGATGACGTATACTATCAGGGAGCTCATAAGCAGGCGGCGATCAAAGTCGTGAGGGGCGTCTTCTCGAGCAACTAAGTACAGCGCGGAGCAGACTGTCATATATCTGAAAAGCAGTAGCGCGCGACACACATAATTGTTACAAGACTACGTTCTCCTACGAATGGTTGCTGGAGCAAGAAGATATCACAGACATCCGAGCTGCTGCGCACTGGAACAAGGTCGCCAGTATCCTGACAGCGAGCGAGGGAACAGGCTCAACCCGTAAAGAGTTCCGCTGGTTCACCATTCTCAGGAGACAGAAAGAGCAGTGAGGCGCACTAGCTGAACGCCTGCAATCGTGCCTGCGCCACGCATTGTTATTTGAGTTGTTCGAGTCCAGAGGGTACGTGGGGCCGGGAACGAAGGCAGCAAAAAGAAACTTCTGATACGAAGATACTTCAATACACTCTCCCTAGGGGTCGCAAAGCGCAAGACAATTCAGGATAGTCTCGTGCTGCTAGGAAGTTCAGACGGGTGAAGCAAAGCTAGCGAGGGCAGAGGGCATTTGAAAGGCGGAGCTAATGGATAAGTTAAAAAACTGGCAGAACGATTCCCTCCAGGGGCTAAACCAATGTAACACCAGACAGATATGTAAACAGTTGTCCACGACAAACAACCACTGTTCGGAGCGGGGTTCTGCCGGAGAGCCGTTTCGCAAGAGGCGGGCATTGGCTGCTGCACTGAGGTTTTCTGCGCGCGCAGACGAGGCGATTGGAGGGGCGGGTGGGAGGAACTCTGGCGGCCCGGTCGAGAGTCGACGACGGGGGACTGTCCGACCAAGCCTAAAGGCACTTGGCGAACACTAGGACGCGGGAAAACAAGGACCTTGCCAAAATTTTTCCTTACTAATTCAATTTCGGTTTGGGCAACCGTGTATTACCCTTATATCTTATTGGCCACACCTGCAACGATGTCGTGGTTAGTTCATTTGATGGCGCCGGAGTTAAAGAGTGGTAAGAAGAGAAGGCCAGAAGGTAAAGGAACAGCACTTGACTTCTTTTCTCTTTTAGAACTCGCGAATCTCCAGAACCGCCATCACTCGGCAAACTTTAGGCGGAACAGAGGAGATGGACGAGAGAAAGGCGGGGGCGGAGCACACGGTACAAACTGCGGTCGCGCTTTCAATATGGCGGTCCGCCAGTTTAGGTGTGGGGTCTGTGAAATTCGCGCAGAACCTCACTGTGAAGAATAAACACCAAAACACGTGTCGAAACACAGTGTGTGTGTGCATTGGCGGCACTTTTCTGAAGTCGAGGCAGTTTTAATGTTTAAAAATGTCGCGGGGGTCACGTCGCCGTAGGCTCTTATTCTCGGAAAGCCATCACTCATTTGCGATTTAGTGTTTGGAAGTTGCCTTGCCGACTTTAACGTCACAAAAAAAAAGCCTAAATCGTTCTCAGGTCATTTATCACTGCGCAGATTGACGGTTTTTTGTCCACTCCTCCTCTCACACGTCGGATACGATTTGAGGAGCGTCTGGCCGAGGCATGGTGCCAGCTAAGTGTTGGCGGAGGGCAGATTGCTTCCCCGTAAAAAGACCCTCCTCCTTCTCGTAGGAGGACAGCGGCCTAATTGTTTGAACTGCACTTCTCTACTTTCTCTAAGTTTTCTTGCCCGAGTGAATCTTCCTGCACATCACAGGGAGTGGCTCACATTCAGCCACCAACGTCCTCACCATTTCTTCCGCCTGTCCGCGCTCCCGGACTCTCTCCGCGCCCGGGTGCGTCCGGGCAATTACACGCCTGAAACCGGCAGGCTTTGGCAGCCGGCCAGCAGCGCCCTCGTCCTCTTCCGGGGAACTGCAGAAAAATATTCTATGTTGTCCAAGCGCCACTTGCCAACGTTGGCGAGTGCCCAGTATCTTTGACAGTAGGCGGACCGCGAGTGCGTCCCTGCGCTGCCTGTGTGGTGGTGGCATGTTCACTGGAGATTGGACGTATGGGTGTCTTTACCGTTCGAGTGGCTCATCCAGGCACTTGTAAGGCAGATGCAGCCATGCAAAAGATGATGTGGAGACGTAAAAGGAAGTTGGAGGACTTAACCGGTCATCGCGTCTATTTTCCGCTTACCTCGTCAAACAGACGATGCATGCTGGCGGGAGGACAACAAACTTTCGTTTTCGCCCCCTCTCAATCGGCCAAACGTCCAAGGGCCTTTAGCGTTCAGGTTACGTGGGGCCATTTTTAATTGGACACCTTTAGTGTCCAGTGGAATGTCCGCCCCGTGCGAAGGGGAGGCGGGAGAAATGGGCACTGTGGCCGACCACAGCCAGCCTGATGTCGAGCCACCGTCTGCGAGGAATTCGCCCCGTATGCTCTCTACGCTCCACGATGTCTTCTCTCGACACCAGCACGTCGGAAGACTGTTGACCATACTCCCTAGCGGAAGGCGTGTCGGCAGTCGGCGGAGGAGCTCGTGCGCCTCGCGACCGGAGCACGCCGCGGCGGGAGGTCTCGCTTTGCTCGCAGGCGGTTCGCCGCCAAACCGAGTATGATCAGACGAGCTCGCCGTAGCTGGTCTGAAAGGCAACGGACGTGCCGGTCCACGGCTCGCAGAGTCTTCTCACCATCAATAACCCCGTCTTTCGGGCTCACGTGCCCGCTCGCTCGTCTCCTCGCCAGTTTCTTTCCTCTTTGCTAATTTTTCCCAATTCATGCACTTTCGACTCGCAAACTCCCTGACCGTCCGCTCACTTTCATCCCCACGAGGAATTGTTGAGAGAAGCCTCGGTGTCCCATCCGCATGCGTTGTTCGTTTACAGCCCGGGCCTCCAAGTTCAACGCCTAAAAAGCTTGTTGCAGCGTTCGTGGGAGCCCCGCCTTCTCGCCGGCCTCCTACGGTCTTGATTGTGAGGACATGCAGACGAGGACCATGATGTCGCATGAGTCTGCCCTTGGACCCTTCGCCACAACTGTGTCGCCCATGGGTGAAACGGGGTTCCACGCCCCTCGGAGGAGGGTGAGTTTTCAACGAAAGGCCGCATCTAATGGGAAGGCGAGACACATCTCTAGGCCAGTTGCGTGGCCCTCTCCCTCCGATCTATGGTTTAAGGACAGCAGTTGAAAAACTGGTATTCACGTAGCCGCTGCCAGTTCATGTGTAGGAGTTCCACCTGCCTTTCCCCGTCCTCACCGGCGCATGTACCGATTCCATTGTGCGGTCCGAAACGGCGGAATATTTTCGTCACCTCGTCAGATTAACTCGGTCTCAGCCCTCCCGCCTCAGTTTTTCTAACATCTGCGGTACCGAGTTGCCCTTAATTTCCTTAATCTCGTTGGCAATTAACTTAGAGTCTCGCCAGCAACGCTCCCTCCACCTCCACGGTCAAATCACATTTGTTTCAAATAAGGTGGGCGAATTCGTTCCATGCTGCGCGCTCGGCCCGATGCCCAGTTCCTTGTCCGACGAGGGTCCCACTCGCCCCATGTTGCCCGGTTTGTCGCGACGCTGGCAGACTGTCTCCGGATTATTGCATGATTAACAGATTTGGCAGTTTCGTTAGCCTTGTACCTGCGGCACTTCGCCCCAGGGAACACCTCACGAGGCGGAGGCTCGGTGGAAGCTCTCCTCCCACTGACGCTGCCACCCGACAATCGCCGCAGCGTCCCACGACCCGCACTGCGGCTGACAGACTGGCAGGGGCTGCGGTTCGCGGAGTTTGCAGGCCCCTTGCGGGCTCAGGCAAAGTCCGCTCCTTCGGCGGCCGCGGGGAGGGCGGCGAGAAGAACGGCCTCAAGCATTTTAGGCCTGCTCACTGATGCATGCCGCTCTGCGCATTGAGGGGATGGGAGGAGGCCCGAAGGGCGCTTCCCCTCCCCGCAGAATAGTTGATTAGGCAGTCACCCCATCCCCACGTGGTCTTCTGACCAGCGAAGAAGCTGCAAATACCGACGCGCATTGTGAACCTGTCAGATCCACTCTGAGGCCTTTTACTTCTGGGTCGCCCTGGTCACCTGACCCTTTTACATGCTTTATGATGTCAATCCGCCAAAACACTTGTCAATCATTCTCTACAATTTGCTTGCCTCCCCTGAGCAGTCCGCTCGACTTAAGAGAGGTGAGGAGTCTCGTGACCTGCTCAGGCGTTGACTGGCAGGCGACGGCGAGGGCGACACACTTGCGCGGAAGCTGGTGTGCAGACTCGCTTGCCACCGAACACGCCGGAAAAGCCTTCGTCCACACTGCCGCCACCTCCCCAAAATGCACACTTCAAAGAGTGCCTATTTGGAAGACTCAAAGCCACAGCCTCATCCATGACGTGTCGAGCGTTGACCGCAGGATTTACGCCCTTTTGATATCTAGTCCGCACGCGCCCCATGCGTCGCGCCATTAGCCACAGAGGAGGCGGCGCCCTCCCCGGCCGCCCCTCGCGCCTTCCGCGCAGCTTCCGCCTCTCCCCGCCTCTCCCCGCCTCGCCAAATTGTCTTCTGTGCACATTTTCGGGCTGGCGCTAATGGTGAACGTCTGAGGACGAGTTTTCGTGCCCACTCCTTTGGCCCGCACCAGCCGCTTCGCCGACCGCGAGGGGCAGAACAATGGGCATTGTGTTCCAACGACTGCTAAAAGTCGGGTAGACGTCCTCAGCCTCATTGTTCTTTCCTGCAAAAGTCTCTTACTTTAATTTTACTCGAAACAATTAGCGCGTCCCCTTCGCGCTGACGGGGGCGAGGGTCCTTGCCCACCTCAACAAGCTTTATTAACTCAGGCTATGCCTTCTTAAACTCGCTGATTTTTCAGATCCCTACTCGAAGGAAAAAGGGCAGTCTTTTGTCCACCGGCCTCGCGTGCACCTCCAGCATGGCATCAACAAATTTCCTTCCCCGCAGGATGCATGAGGGCGACTTCATCATTTCCGCTTGGTAGTTAATTCGACATTAACCTTGTGAAAGGAGTGAAACCGGACGGGAGCCCGGTCCGACCACGGCGTCTGCGCCCACCTTCAGCCGCGTGCGCTCAGGCAGTCGGGAGGCGGACGCTCCTCGCCCTGGCGGCCCGGCCGGGAGGCGCCACCCGTCCACGCGTGGTCGCACAGCCAGCCTCGGCGCTCAAAATTCCCGCTTCCTCCTCCGGCCAGTCACCAGTTGGCCAACGCGATGCAACGCCTTTTACGGCCGCCACCCGCACCTCGCCCGGCCGATCGTGGCCATGCCGCATGGGAATTCTGTCCGACCCATTCGGCGTTCCCACGTCAACCTTCGCCCACCTTATTGCAACTAATAAGGTGGGCGTATAAAGTCACGTATGCGTGACTTTGTGCTCATAAAATGTTATTCTCGCCCTGGTCAAATGATTAATCGCCGCTGTGTACGTGCCAGTGCCCACACTACTTTACAGTGGTTTCACTATACTCGCACAGTGTCACCATTTCCTCTCGCCCGGCGGGAACAGGCGACGCTGTGAGATATTCAAAGTCGCTCCACTCCCCCGAACACGCCCAAGAAGGCAAAAATCTTCGTCTGCTGGCAGCGGCCACTTTGTGGTGTTGTGGTCTGTTCGACCGCCCCCATTTGTCTTAGACGGCGTCTTAATGAAGAGACACGCGGAGCACTGGCAGAGTTTATTGCGAACCGGACGTCTGCGTTGATGAATACGCCAAAAAAGAACGCCTGTAGTAGTCTGCCGTCGGAGCCGCCGACGGCCACGGATTCGGGCGGCACTCCAAGCGGTTGGCGTCGTTTCGACCAGTGTCGGCTGCCGCAACACCAGCTCCGCCCTGCCCGACCACCTCCTTTCTGGATGACGTAGACACCTCGCCATTTGCGATCGCTCGAGAGGATCTTCCTCGGCAGCCGCGAGAATTTAAGAATTCACCACTGGACATCCGACATGGCGTAAATTTTGCACTTTCCTCATCTCTGCCTGTTGGCATTGAAACGCCAAGAGCGGCCTATCATCCTAGTTACCCGAAAGCGGGTTTTAAACGCGAATCAGCACCATTTTGATGGTTGGCAGGTTAGTGGAGGAGCGCCCGTGGAACAGTGTTCCTCGCGGGAGGAGGTGCTATGACGGTGGCGGAGGCCCCGCCAGGTCTGACTCCACTTCACTTTACTTCGAAACAGCCCGCGAACACCGCGAACTGTGCCCCACCCCCCTCCCCACTGCCCTGTGACGCCTCTGGCTGCCACGTTTCACCAAACGCTTTAATTCACGCAACTGGGAGATAAAACGCCACGAAGCTGTTCAGCGAGGGTGACGCAGCTATGAAATTGTCAAACACGCATTTATCTTACTTTATCTCGATAGCCCCAGCGGCACGGAGAGACCTCGTCACTCTACCAAAACATCCCAACGTCCGCCCTGCACTCCTAACCCCCCCCCGCGCACCCCCTGCGTGCCTTGGAGGCTGCCGAGATCGGGCTGATTTCCTCCGCCTTCCTCCCAGAGGCGATGCACGCCGAGCTGGCCACCCGCGCTCCCTTCGTCGCGCTCCTGCTGGCTGCCGCACCTGCTGGCAGCTTCACTACTCGCGGACAATTGTTGTCAATGGCGTGCTGGGGCGTGGGGGAAGCAGCGCCTCTGCCCCTTCCCCCAGCCCAGTCCCCGGCCGAAATCGACGACGGCAGTCCGAATAGTGCGGCCTTCAGTTGCGGCTGTGCCTCCAAGGACCAAGTAATGCGAGCGCCCTTGGCGCCCTGAGGCCGTTCCGTTGTTTAAACTCAACCGCTATTTGGAGATTTGTTTCACTTTAAAAAGGAGAATAACACATTAGCTGAAAGAGGGAGCGGAGGTCCTAACTGGTGTCAATTGCTCCCTCGGGCCCTTCTCCTTCCTCCTCTTTCCTTCCTCGCGAAGTGCTAAAGTTAATGCGCCACAAGCCAGGAAGAGGCTGGAGCTGCGAATATCTGCTGACGCACAACGCCTCGGCTCACATCAAAAGCACCATCCCCGGCATTGCCGCTGGAGGCCCTCCATGAAGTCGGAGGCTATCTGCGCAAAGCCCACGTCTCGTCCTCATTCCTCGAAGTCCTCATGTTCGGCGCCGGTGTCCTGCCGTCCTGACGGTGCGTCCGTCGACGGCGCGCGAGTTGGACCGTGGAGGCCTCGAGGGGTCGCCGCGGTCACCTCGTCCGCGGGTGGGTCGAGGTCGCCATCGGATAGTCGACCTGCTCCCCGGCCTTAGTAATGAAACAAATTTAAAAAATTTTGACGAATTTTTCGGAAAGAATGCGGTGCACACGAGATTCACACCCTTGTGAGCGCAATCACCATGATCATAAATATTTTTTAGAGCGGGGTGGACAACGCGTTCCCAAGAACGACAGGAGCACAATAGAGTGAAGTAGAAATATTAGTGAAGCAGGAAATATTAGCCATGGAAAATCAACAGCTGACTCTACACTTTCCATTGAGGCGAAAAGGGGACGGCAACTTTTAAATTTTCCCATTACCTGCCACAGGGCTAATAGTCTTCTTAAGGAGAACCGCGCAGGGGACCGGCGCCGGCTAGGCCGCCAGGCAGCTGGTCGGCTGTGGGGTCCCACCTTTTCAACGCCCGAGCCCTTCGCCCGCCCTCTCCTGCAGCCGAAGCCCGAGAAGATTTAAATCACAATCTGCTCAATTTGCGCGGGTTAGAGAGGAAGCTGACTCTCAGGCGCACCCCTGCCTGCTGGCGGCGGCCATTTCGGAGGAGGCAGACGGGTGTGGACTTTCTTCTTCCGCCTCACTGCACGACGAAGAAATCCTAGACATCCGACTCACCTCGTCTTTGCAGCCCCTGACGACGACGTGTGCAGACCCTTCCACCTCAGCATCGCCAGGTGCTGCTTCAGTCGCTTCGCCTTCCGACCAGGCAGGGAAAACAGTTCTTCTTGTTCACAGACGCACGCTCCCTTCCCCTCCGGTGTTGGCGGTGTTCATCGGCTACTCCTTCCCTGTCCATGAAGGGGCCGGCGTCTGGCGGCGGTCGACTCCCCTTGAGGAGGCTCTCACTGGCTCTAAGTCTCACCGCTCGGGGCTGGCGTTAGAAGAATGGAGCCAGGAGTGTCGATGCCCCCCAAAAAGTGAAAAGAAGAGGCGGTGGACTGTTTGTCCTCGCCTTGATTCCCCTTATTAGGTCAACGGACCCATTAGAGCACATCACTCCCTTCCGCGCTGGCCTCCACTCGAGCTGCCCGACTCCAAAAGTTCTGCATTGCGTGTGTTTCACGATAGTTTTGGCCGTTATGAGGAGAGGCGACGGTCCCCACTCATTGTCGTCTCCCTCAGTGGCAACGAGGGTCCGAACAAGTTGCGAAAACCTGCGGTCGGAGCCGACTTTCCCTCCCCCAACTCGGCCTTCGGACGCCAAGCAGCATAGACGGGCGCCGCTCGTGTCGCCGTGGCGGGGAGTGGTGCGGCGGAGCTGGGTCCGCCTGCGTCCGTGGCGCGACAGGGCCGAGTTGTGACGACGTCCCCATTTATACGCCTACTGCTAAGCGCCTAGTAGCACATGCAGCCCGTGAGGCGCCGCCTCGGCACCAGCAATTTTACTCCTCCAAGAGGCTGCCATCGCGGCGTGAAGGAGCACCACCACGCGGGACTGATTCAGCCCGCTGCCACCCTCCTGACCAACTGTCGGTGTGGGTCCCCGCCGCCGCGCCCACCGAGCGGCCTTGGATGGACGGCGCCCTCGGTTTACACCGCTGCCTCCCTGCGCCCCTTGAAAGAGCTGCGAGAGCATACCAAAAGGCTATGTCGAGTGTTGCGTCGAGTGCATCCGTGGCGAGATGGCAGACTGTTTCCTTAACCTTCTTCAGGAGCATAAAGAGGCGCTTCTCACGGATATCAGCTTTCCAGAGACAGTTGTGCAATTGGTCTCGCCAGGCAGCAGCGTCGTCCCGGGCAGCAGCCGCCATGGGGAGGCGGGCGGACTCGGGTCCGGTGGCTGGCGTTGCGAGCGCGCAGGGAGGAAGGCTGAGTCGGCGGTGGAAAGCCATTACCCTTCCACTCTCGGGTGTGCGCCTGTGACAGTGGCTTTATTTGTTGGTCTTGCGAGCAGTTGTCGGTTGCCAAACCAACCCATTTGCATATTCATGGTGACTCGTACCCTTGCCTGCCGTAACTCTGCGTCAGTCGCGGAATGGCAGCAGAGCCTCCATCTAAACGGAGAGCCTAAAGCCTCTTTTTCGCCCCTCCACCTGGGGGATAACCTTTAAAGTGCGCGACTCCCACGTGGAGGCACTCAAAAGCCGCTCTCACCGCACACGCGCGCTCGTGCTTGCGAGGCTCCTCATCCTCCCGGAGGGGCAGCGCCTCTCCTCAATTAATTCATGCGCGATCACGCATGAATTCCCTGACCCACCGGCGACCGCATGTTTGTCACGCAGCAACCGTTTCTTCATACGATCTCATGAAGTGGATCTGGGGAACACTTTTGTCCCTTAGCCAAATCCGTTTGGCCGATCGACCGAAATTTTGACAAGGCATCGGCCCAACTGCAGGAAGTCGCCCATCTCCCACGCTGCCACGCACCTCCTCCCATTCTCGCAGTGCTGCAATTATCCTGCTAAAGTGCAGTAAATAACATTGACGACACTTGTGCCCTCCCACATAACGAGGAATGTGACTTGGGCAGGACCCATTCCACCACGAGTGGTGGAACATCGGCGCAAACGATGTCTCACCTCTCGGAGCAGAGGCAGCCCGCCTCCGCAGTCCCCGACGCACACTGAGGCCGTGTCGCGATGGCGACTGCCCGCCAGCGTGAGTGGAGGGGGGCGCGCGCTCTCTTCGCCGCACGTCTTCGGCCCACCGGTCGGATGCCCGGCGGTGGGCACCCAGCCATCGGGGCTCATGTTTGCCCAAGCACAAACAGCTAAACCACCGTCTCGTGTAGTGGCCGAAATGCGCTCGAACAGAGACCCTCCCCCGCGGGGGGCGAGGAGGCATCAGGTGGCCTGGCCACATCTCCAAGCCGCCCGAACTTTGCCCGCTCGAAGGCACCGACTGGACCATATCGAACTGTTTGCTTTCAACAGTTCCGTCCCCATCTCCAAATAAATATTTCACCTCTAACGTGATTGCACTGTTGCATGCAAATACTTTTGTTGACGGAATTCCCGCCCGAAAGGAAAACGACAGTATGAGTCTGAAATTACCTTCCTTAACAAAAACGGCGGACTTTTGCGCATTTGTTTTTCCTTGCTCGCGAATAAATTTTGACTGGGGCGAAGATGTCATGCCGCCGAAGGTCAGTCACTTTGTATCCACCTCCGCAGGTAGCGGACGTCGTCGAGTGTGGTCCAGTCGAGACGCCATGCCAACATTCCCTTGCAGTCCGCCTCATCTGCGCTTCCGAGGCGACAAAGTAGTGGGAGGAAACTCGTTTGTACACGTCGGGCTGTTTGCGCTGCAGAAGGCCCAAAATGCTTCTCTCGTTCCTGGCGCGTCCAGTAAGAGGGGAGCTTTTGGGCCTGGGACTCCTCTCTCCCCTCCCCAGCCGCCACTCTGTGACCCCCAAAAGTGTCGCAGCACTCGGCGTCCTGTGCGTGTCGCATGAGTTTACTTCCATTTTCCCAGCCTGAGCCGCGGCTTGCGGCCAGCCAAGCCGCCCTGCATATTCTTAATCTACTCAATCGCTCACGAACAGAACGCTTTCACCACCTTTTCAAGGCGGAATTGGCTACAAGGTGAAGGACATGGGGTGTCTGTCGAAATCCTTCTCCATCGACATGATGATTTTTGGTTTATGAAAAATCGCCTGCTTTCTTCGTCTCCGCTTCCTTTGCCGCCGCCGCCGCCGCCGCCGCCACCACCACCACCTCCAGTGCTTCCATTTTGCCGACGCGGAGGAGGACAGGGCTGCGAGGAAGGCTGGAAGAGGAGGTCAGGGGCCCCTCTGCCCAGTACGACTCGTCCACCTTGGTTGGGACGGCACCATTCACCTTTGCCGTCCCCGGCCCTGCTAGTTTCACCCGACAAGGCTCTCTCCATGAACGTGACTTGTGTAGGGCTGGTGAAGTGTTACCTCTCGTGGCCGTGGTTCCGTCGACGGATACAGGACTCTCGAGGCGCGAGCTTGTCAACCAAACTCGCACCGATTGTGGCGGGGGCGTCGCTCTGGTCGCAGCACTTTAGCCCGTCGTCACGCGCTCTCGCACCGCTGCGCACCGCCGCGCATCCTCCAGTTGCATGGAGGAATGTGCGTGGCGCACCAGGCCCAGGCACTTTAATCACACAGCGTCTCTCCTGCCAAATTAGAAACTGGCATCACTCACTCTGCATAAACCATTCACGCAATTTTCGCCCACTTTCCTGCACGCATAATCTTGCCTGGTGTAGCACCGTTGCTCCTCCGAAACGCAGCCCAAACAACTGCAACCCGCCAACTTTGCTTGAGGTCGGGCTATTTGCAGTGCTGTTGGGTCGCCAGGCGCGTGGGCGGGGCGGAACGGGGCGGCGCGACTGCTCCAAACGTCGCAGTGCCGCGGTCTCCGCCTCGTCGAAACGAGGACACCGTCTCCGGCCGCTGGTGCTGCGGACGATCGGGCGCTGCTCGCCTCCCCACGTGTTGGTCGCAGCGGCGCCTGAGCGACTTTCATTAGGGGCGCTTCTCACCAGTCGCCCACTACACAGTCGCCCTGCCTCGTCCACCCGCGGCTGACTCGTCTTCGCCTCCCTCGCCGCCTCAACCCTCCCGCTCCCCTTTAAACTGACAGTCACACCAAGTTCCGCTGGCGGTTTGCTGGCGCTGGAATCGCCTGGGAGGATTAGACTTAAAGGCCTTTTTTAACTATGTCAAAACGCGAATAAGAGGAAAACGGAATCTGTCTAAGCTTAACGGCATAAGACACCTGTCATACGCCCTTCCCCTCACTTCAGTGTATGCTCCACCGAGTTGAGTAGGAGGTTTTCAAATATGAGGTGTCGTCAAAAGTGCCCTAAATTTAGCGGTTGTCACGGTAAACTGGGGACTCCTATCAGCCCCCACCGCGTGGCCACCGCCCCTTCCTCCGTCGCCTTGGGAGCAGACACGAATGAGGACGGTCTTGTGGCGCCGCGGCGGGAATTCATTCGACTGCAGGCGGGATCGAGCGTCCTCTTCTATCCCCGCTTCACTCGAGGGCGCGCGTGTTCCTCGCGCAGTTTTCACAAGAAGTATGCCGAGTGCCTTTCATCACACTTCACCGCCTGGGGCCCATGCAGTCACACGCGCTCAAAGACCTCTTCGTTGGGCGGAGAGTGGCCCCAACTCTGCGACAGAAGTTGGTCGGTTGTCTGCCCATTTTCCGCCACCTCTGACAGGCTCTCTTCCCATTCTGCAAGTACCCCCATGTTTCAGACGTAGTCCGAGATGTGTCTGCGCTGTAACCTTTGGGTTAGCCCCGGGACGCCCTTCTTCACCGCCACCTGCGGCATACGAGGGATGTCAGAGTGGGAGGACGAGGCTCCCTCGAAATAATATTCCTTCTCGCCCACTAACCTGACGCTCGTTCTCCAGGCGCTGCGGAGGAGCTGAAGCAGAATGTCCTCTTCGCCAATCGCGGCAAGTTGGCATTTTAAACGCCTCTCCACCTCAAGAGGCGGCACTGGGATGTCGCGGATGACAGCTGACACGTGGGATGACCGCTTCTCCGGGAAACACATCATCTAAAGTCTGATTTATTCGCTCCCTACTTTCTTGGTGTGCGGCGCCCTGACTACATGCGGATCAGATGCCTCTCGAGCCTGTGGCCATTCCCGAGGGTGGCGGTGGAAGGTTCCGTGTGGTTCACTGACGCACGAATTCCTCCCTTCGCCGCCGTCGCCCGGAGTCACTCCTCAACAGAAGGGACCACGCGTGTTGTGTATCGCCCGGCACGGCGACATCGCTCGCAACGCACGCATTCCGACAGCGTCTGGTCGTCCCCGCTTGTCTCGGGCGACGACGCGACCTGCCGCGCGGTTGGGAGGCTGTTTCCCTCCGGCCCGAGTCGGTGCCTCGCGCAGAAACGGCCAAGCCAGCCTCCCGCGTTGGCAGCCACGTTTTTCGTAATTTTAGTCGCTAGCGTTTTTTCTTGTACCGGTGCTGCTGAAGACAATCGTGGCCTGAGAAAGGGTTAAATTCTCATCAATCAACTCAAAGTCATTTGTGAAATCTATCATTAGCAATGCGATTTTTCGGAACGGGAGCGCATGCTTCACCCTCAACTGGCTTTGCACTTGCTCCGGCCGACCCCGTCTATCCAGTCGCGGACCTTTCTGCTCCGCCCCGGAATTGCATCTCGCTCGAGCCATCACATGAGGTTTCGTTTCAGCGTTGCACAATTATTTAGAACGCATGAGAAACCAATCTGTGCTGCCAGTCGTCGACTCCCTTGAGAGCTTTCATAACTCATTCACGGCCGTTTTGCGTGGCGTCGGGGCTTCCGAAGTCGGTGGTCCGCTGGCTCGTTGCTGAAAAGTGCACGCCAAATCCTCATCTTCTGGGGTACTCGACAAATGCATTCAAGGGGCTAAACCTCCTTCTTAAGTGCAGCACCCTCATAGAAGTGGCCGCTGCCCTCTCAGCCTGGGCTCCCTTCTCCCCCCAGCATTCGCTGGGCTATTTTAATCCCTCTTTCACCTCCACGACTGAAGGTACCCGTGTTCAGCGGAGGTCAAAACGCTCGCGTGATTCCGCGGAACAGCCGCGGCGTCTCAAGCGTCACCCTCGCTAAGGGCAACTCCTGACCGCCGTTCACGTTGCGCATCCGCGAGTGACGAGTGGCAAGTCGTGCGCCTCCCCTCGCGACGGTGTCCTTCCCGTCACTCTGACTGGGAGTGTGCTGTACCCGTCACAGATTTCGCACCAGACCCGATACAACGAGGCGAACTACTTCTTCGCCCTGCACGCCCGCACTCGCGCAATCTTGCCTGCATCCTCCTCGCCACGATGCCCGCATTCACGCAATTCTTGTCAAATGAGTGGAAAACGGGGCGTGCCATGCGGGTCCACAGCGTGGGACGGGCCTGCATGGGTCGTAAGTCGGGGCGGAATCGCGTCCCCGCCGCCGCTCTCGGCGCCCGTGGCCACTCTGGCGTGTGGAGCGAAGGAGGCAGATCTGCTGGTGCGGTTGTTTTCTGAGGTTCAAGACTACCGACTGCATCTCCCATCCTCTTTTTTTCCACACGCTCCTCTTAGGCGTGGATGATGCAGCGCCTCGAACCGGTTCTGTTTTCGTCGCGTCCTACCTGCTGTAAGTGTATTTTTACGGGACGCGGTCATGCCGGTTTACACATTGTGTTGCCGACTATGCTTCGTGGCGGGCCTCGCCGCCTTGGACTCCTATGGTCGTCCGGGTTGCAGCGTGGGCGCGGCTCAGATCGCGGGGTGGGGAAACGTTCTTGGCGGCCCAGAAAGACGCGGGTTGCGAGTTTGCGTCGGCAGTACACAGGCCTATTATTTCGCATTACATCGCGAAATTTTTCCGAAGAAACACAGCTTCAGAGCCACAACAACGCTCATCTGACCCGCACGCAAGTTGCAGCCCGCCGGGCCATCAGGCGCGCGACTATGCGACCGAGCCAATTTGGTGAATTTGCTCGCGCGGAGTCTTGGCAGCTTAAAAAGGTCCCTGCGGATTCACTCGCGCCTGCTCCCTACACACCATTGTCAACTCCTCGTTTTTACGTTCGGATTACATCGGAAAAAGATCGCGCACTTTGAGCAGAGCAAGGATCTTGGTGGACCAAGTTGGAAAAGAGCATACAAGTCTTCCTCACAATCCAGGAACGGGGTGACCAATTTCGCGTGCTCGCAGTAGTGTAAAGTCGGAGGACCGCGCAGCGGGGCTGGGCCCCCACAGCGGCTTTCTGGAGTTTAACGCAGTCGATGGATGACGGGCCAGCGCGTTCGTGATGACGTTCGGCATGCGGAATAATATGTTCGCCCTAGGGTTAGTTCACTTCTAAAATCGTCTATGCAACCTCTTGGGCACGGTTTTAGCTCAGAGGCTTCACATTTCTAAGTTCTCTGTATTTCGCGAAGACGTGAGGTCAGTTTCATCAATTCTTGCGACGGTGCCTCTTGCTTCTCTTTCTCCTAGTGGCTAAGTTGGGGGGGGGGAGGGCGCGGTGACTTTCGCGGTGGTTTTCACAATTGCTGAATGATGTGCGCTCCGCGGTGTGCGCTAGGTCCCGGGACCTTTCGCCTCGTGGGGACATGCATCCGCCTCTCTTTCCACGTCGTATGTCTGTGCGCGCAGTGAAATGGTTTTCGGCCTTTCTTAGCTTGGCCTCGTGCTTTTCACGGGGCGGTTCGCAATGGCGACACGCGGCCCCCAAAGAGTGGGAAAGTCGGTCCGTCGGGGTTTTCCACCGAAAGCGGCCCAAAGTATGTCAAGCGCAGAGCGAAGGTGTGGTCCAACTCTCAGTGATAATCTGTTCCAAATTTTCTTCTTTTCGCACAACCAGCCCTCTTCCGCTATTTCAGAGACTTTAGTTTACGCTCCCTGGCTATACGATCTTTACTTTTTGTACTTTTGATCCCTTGCAAACTTTTCATGCAAACTCACAGGCCTGTTTCTGGCGCGAGGTAGGAGGGCAGGGATCGCTTGAAGGGGCAATTGCCTTAAGCGAAGATGATTGCGTTTAGTGGGGAACATTCTGAGAGGCGTTGCCGCTGTTATCAGTGGTCGGCATAGTTTGACATCCCCAGGGGATCCGACGAGTTTTGAGCGCGTCGGGTCGACTTACACGCAGGGGCGGAAGGGACTTGGAGGACCCGTGGCTTTGTGCAACCGGTAGGCGTTGTGTAGCGAAGAGATGTGCGAGGAAAGGCTCTACTGCTTGACGTCGCTTTCACTGCTCACTGTTGGCTCGCATGTTGCGCAGTGGATGTGAACACGTGTTAAGAAGGCTTGACCAAGGTATCGCCGCCCTCGTCGCAGTCGGCGCTTCTTCCACGCGGTCCGCGACGCCTGCCTGCCACTAAAGTGCGAGTGATTCACCTGCGGGAAGCAGCGCTGTGCTGCGCTGAGGAGGTCATTCATCCCGTTCAGCGCGCCCTCGCGCGACGAGCGATCAATTCGGCGTTCGCAGAGCTCGTGGAGAGCGGACTGAGGCAGCCGGACGTAGCGCATGCTCCTGTGATGAAGGCTGCGCGCGCTGCCGGTGTACCGAGCGCGCGCGGTGCGAGGCTCGGCCGCTCGCCCCCGCGCCGAAAGCCCTGCTTCCCGTGCCTCCCGGTCTCCGCGGACCCGGCGGGCTGTTGGCATTGACGGGAACATTAATCTGTTGTGAATCTTTTCAGCGTAGGGTGGTGCTGATGAATTGTGTTTTGGAAGTGGCTCAAGTATGTTCATAATGCTTCGTGTACTACATCTGCATGTCAACCATTTAGCTGCCACTTTTCCGCTTTTCCACCCTAAATCTTTAACTTTCGCACTAATTCTAATAACTGGAGCTGTGAGATCGGTGCCAGCGCCACCGCACGACCGCGCTGCACGGAATAGGACCGCGGAAAGCGACGTAGAGGGCCCTTCTCCGGGGCGTTCGGCGTTCGAGGACTTGCGAGGCCGATTATATCCGGCAGTGGGTTGTTGGGGGCAGACGAGTTGCCGGTGGTCCTCCTCGGGGAAGTCGTCAGGCCAGTCACTTGCGGGGCCAAAGCGTCAAAAGGGTTTATTGGAGGGAATAAGGGGAGTGGATTTTGCGGTCCCAGGGTCAAAGTCTCATATCACCCATCGGGTGATAATCGTTGTGGGGCAGAGGGATTCGTGCAAGTGTTATGGCAGAGGAAGCCGGCTGGCCTGGTGCCTTGCAGGGAGTGTGGAGGAATCCCCTTTAAAACGGCGTTGTGATGGTTAATCTCGCCGATCCGCATATCCCCGTCCAGATACTCGGTGTATTGCACCAGCTCCCCTGCCCGGACCCGCAGGCGACGAGTGGTTTGGGACGGCCGAGCAGGGTGGAGCGGAGGCTCGTTGCTGCCGCGCGACCAAGAGGCGGAGGACTCTTCCTTGCCTCACAGAGTGCCCGGTTGCCGAGGAATGCGAAAGCAGCGTGGTCGGCAAAAGAAGCTCATCATGCACGCAAAGTTGCCTGAGCTTTACGCCTGTGATCTTCTTTCCTCAAAATAAGCTTGCAAAACTCGCGCTAACCAGACCGAAAGAGAGCGACCGCCCCTTTATGCTTTTGAATCGCCTCTCTAGATTTCGACGGAATTACAAACGCTCCGTTAGCATCTAGACTATTAATCTCGGAATTAGCGCGTCAGGTCGATCTATTCGAACTCCTAATGGTGGCTTGCAAAATTATTTTTTTTTCTTCTTTTTTTTTTCTTTTTTTTTT